>JADLZK010004998.1:0-36891 GCA_015847255.1 Hyparrhenia diplandra | reverse complement strand
ACATGTATCGAAAGTACTGGAAACGTGAGGTATACCAATGCCACGCTTTAGATGTACATTGGCGCAGACGCGATTCTTTGAGCCCCAGATACGCCATGTGGTAGGATAATATTTACCACCAGCAAACTAAAGCGACGTGCAGCACGTTTGACGATGTGACATGCATGTCCCATCCGGCATTATCGTACTAAAATTTTGGGTGCTGGAGTGCATAGTTCAATTTAATCATCGCGAGGTTCGCGGTGTTGCTATAATAAGGACCCTCGATCGTTTTAGCTTCGGCGATCCCACACATTAATTAAAAAAACGTATGACCAAATCCTACCGCCCCCGTGGAGCCTATCCACGCCGCCCAAAAATTTTGATTGGCCGTGGATATTTTTGGATTTAACCTTTCAAGAGAGCGCACTTATCCGGTCCAGCCAGTGGGCTCTTTTTTTATCGCCTCTCGCGGTTCGCGTTCTTTTTGCACGATGTCCCTCGAATTACAAAGATCCTCGTCAAGAAGGCAAAAATTTGATTCGTAGGTGATTTTATGTTTACACGCCTCGCTTTGGTCAAGCTGTGAAAACCCCCTCGCCTCCCTCCCCGTAATATATACCGCTCTCCCTCTCTTTCATCAACAAAAAAAAAAAAAAAAAAAAAAAACGCAAAAACAAAAATACCCGGCCGCCTCCTCTCTCCCCCGACCTTTCTCCGGGGCCGCCTCTCCGTCCCCCTCCCTCCCCATCCCGACGCTAGTCGGCGGCGGCCGGGCGCGGGCGCGTACGCAAGGCCTCCCTCCTCCTCCTCCTCCTCCTCCTTCCCGCTTCGCCATCACGGGCGTACGGGCCGCCGGGATGGTTTGGCCGCTTCCCCTCGAAATGCTACTACTTGGTGCTGTGAAATCCTAGCCGCATGTGCTAGAGGTCGCTAGCAAAGCTGATGTGGTTCCAAGGATGGTGCCAGCAAGCCCGTATCCCGCCGCCAGCCGCCAAAGAAGCCACCTCGGGCGCCGGATGTGGGGCTCATGGGTCGCATAACCGGGCGCTCCCTCCCTCCTCGCTCTCCAGCAGTGAGTTCCCCGTGAGTCTCTTCCCCATCCTCGCCTATGTTGGTTAACTGGAGCTCTAATGATTGCACCTTTGTTTCATACAAAGGAGTCCAGGTCATTTACTATGCAGCACAAGGTTTGGGGCAGTAGTGATTAAAGTCAAGGATCTAGAGGTTCAGGTAAATAAGGCATGTCTTACATCTATATCTTTTGTATTATTCATTTATTGATGTATGATATTATTTCAACTAATTGCAAGCCCAATGGTAGAAAAGAAACAATAAAACTGCTTGAAAAAAAAATTCTATTGTTTACCTTGCCTATCTTAAGTTCCACTCATGCCTCCTTTAAAAGGTTCTATTTACTCCAACAGTACAGACCAATTTTTAACCTATAGTTTGAGTGAATATTTTTTTAAAAAAACATTGTAAAGTTTTTTTTTTTTGGGATATATAAACTACAGAATTACAGATTTGGATATATACCAGTATGGCATACTTTCAGAGTGAGTGTTTCTGTAGTTTGTATCCCTTTTTTTTCGAAAGTAAGTGTGAATGCATTATGTTGCCTTGAGCTGCTTAGTTAATATAGTTTCTTGAGTGCCTATTTACTCAGTTTATTTGCCGTTACTTGCAGCCGAAACTCAATTCATTTATTGGTGTTATTGAAAATTGGCTACGACAAAATGACAATGTCCTTGAGTTTGGCACCATAGCACTTTCGTGAAACTCTGAATACCAAAGGTTAGTTTAAGAAAAATATTCTATTTGAAATATGTACTGCCTTGGTTCTATATACAGGTTGCTATACTCCATATGTGATCCGAAGTTGCCAACAAACTAAAATTCTATTACTGCTCCTTGTGTACCGAGATCTATAGAATATGTAATGCCTTCAGTTCATAAAGCTGTTTCTTAGGCATCCTATTAGTTATGCCCGTGTCTTCAAGGAAAGGCAAAGAGATAGAGAATGTCGATATTAATAATAATTAATAACAGAGGTCATAGAAACATGATTCTAAAACTACAGTCCTGAAAGTTTACATGGCATGCAAGCCGTATTATTCTAAAAGCTTTGTATCATTCTTATTTTTACTCTTGTGTGTGCTGTTTCAGCTTAGATGACTTCTTTTCTCCAGGTTCAGAGAGCACAAAAGCTTCCTCAAAAAGTAAGGATGCTTTCTATTTGTGCCTCCGAATACTTAACCACATATTCTAAAAGATAGCATTTCTTATTTGACACATAAATTTTGCTCACTATCCACTCAAAAAGAAAATGTATACTATGACATATTCTGAAAGATAGAATTACAACTTGATGAAATTTGTGCTCATGTGCTACCTATATCTGCCATGCAATGGCCTTTACTGCTTGACAACCTGTGGTTATATGTTTTTGGGGTTCCAGTAGGCCTGCTGTCACTTTCAAGCAGCTAATTATTGCAACCGAATCCATGTCTGCTCCAGCAACCATGCATGGTATTTTTAGCCTCTGTCGAAGCTGATGCCCATTCTATTGTTGTATGTGATCAATACCTGCAGCTATATTTTTTAGGTGTCATAGTTACCAAAATATATCAGACGACACTACTTCTCACAGATTATTTGTTCTTCACTCACCATTACACAAGGAAGCTGCTTGCATAAAATAGTTAGGCATCAAAGGTATCCTTCAAATCATTTTTTTTATATTAGTGCTTGCTATACATGGGTTGCAACTTGCAAATCTAAAACATTTCAATATATTGCTAACTGCAGGACAGGACAGGCTCCTAATACTGTGGCTAATGATGAAATGTCTTCGCTGGTCACACTTCACCTAGATCAGTTATCTATTCTAAAAAACAAACTTGAGTTTTTAATGCTTCAAGGTTTGTGGCTGATCTTGCGATGTCAACCATTTTGAATACTTTTCAACAGAAAGAACACTGCTTTTTATGCCATGGAGCAGAAGTATAACCTGAAATGTTTAAAATCTAAAGAATTTTGCCTTTTTGTTAGGCTTACTCCACACTGAATCTAATTACAAAGAGAAGACAGAATGCTGGTTGAACAAACTCAATCAAGGGAACTCAGATCACATTTATATTTGTCCTATTTCCTTTTATTAATTGAAGATATAAACTGCAACGAATGTTTAGCCATGGTACCAAACCAGCAGGCAGGAGTTCTGAGTTCAAATTTAGCAATAAACAACAGCATGCAAAGACAGGTAAATAACTGTAACTCTTGTTTTCCAAGATATTTTTCTTCCTGATGTGTATTTCAGCAATTATGGTCAGTGCTTCAGTATTCCTCATGAAACTTATTTCCCCAACATGAAAGTAGAGAAGAGTTCTCGTATGTTCTTGAAATAAATTTAACTGCCTGCACATAATTCTGTTGCGAAATTATAATTCGTTGTTCGCGCCATGTGTCTTACCACATTAATCACTGAGTTTGTATTTTGCCACCCGCCATTCTTGACTTTTTTCAGTATATGGCAAACAGGAGTATCCTTCAATGCTATTTCCATAAATAACACTCACTTGCTGTATCTAGATGATCTTATTTGTGGCAACCAGAACTGATAAAAATGGAGACAGTTTTAGCTGTCTGGTGGTCTTATCAAATAACTGTATAGCTGAAGCAAAACCCTCAGGATTATCATTTAGTGCTTATACTTATGGTATATTCAATTGTCATAAATTTTCTATTGATAGATAAATGTTTAATGTGATCAGGTAGTTCTTGATGTAAGTCCATTGCCAGCTTTGAATGATGTTACTGCTAAGGAACTTCCAGAGATTATAGCTGAACCCTCAAAGGTACATACCTGCTTAAATTATGCCTTTAAATAGATTTTACTAATTTGTGGGCACTGTACTCTCCCCTTTAATATCCTTGTGCATTACATGAATACTCTATTGAAAGACACGTATTTTGCTGCCCTTGACACGGCTTAACATATTGGTTGTTTGTTTGGAAGTTTGAGATAAAGCGAATTGGTGTGCTGCCTCAGATAGTGTTGGACTGCTTAGTTTCACTTTTTAGAAATTTATGCTTGGCCTTTGCTTTACTATGAACGGTACAATCCATGGTTTACCTGAATCAGTATGGTGCCATCACCGTAGATGATGCCTCTCTTTCTCTAAGAAAATGAGAGATGCTTTTTTTCTTATTTTTAAGCTGTACAAAATATTTTTTAGTGGAACAATATTATTTTGAGCAGTAGGAAAGATTCTCATGATCCTATGTTTGTTCTAAAAAAAAATTCAAGAACTATTCCCAGTCCAAGGAGAACAGCTCCAAGGGCCTAATCAAGCAAATGCTAATTGAATGGTGCTTGTCTTCAGTGTATTTAATTTTGGCAATATCACTAGATTTTACCTTGTGCCTTGTCCATTGATAAGAATAGGCTGTTTATGCAACAAAAGAAAAAGATGAGGATAGACTGTGATGAGGCTTCAGAATAGAATGTGAAGATTACCAAAAAGGCTCTCGATGTAATGGTGTGCCCTGTTAATTTTACCCACTGCAGGTTGTGCTTACCAGATTATTTTGTGAATCAAACTAAATGCAATTGCTTCTCAAGACCATCAATTTTAACTGGTGAATATCATTTACACTTCTGCCGTTCGCCGCTCTGAATATAAGCATGCTTTTTCTGAGCAAAAAACAAATAGCTTATGATTTTAGTTTATTGGACGAAGTATTTAGAATTAAACTATTCTGCTTCCACTGGCCTCCTTGTGTACTAATTGGTTGTTTTGTCCTCGCCCTTGACTGATTCTAGAAGCAAAGAACTCTTTTTAGCTTTACACTATGGTTCAGTGAGCCTCAAAAGGTGCATGCACTGAATTTTGGTGTTTGTTGGTTTTCAGAGGAAACAAATTGCTGGTTTTTAATCTAGCGACTGCATTGGTCAGATATAGCATCTCAATCCTAACTGATACCTTTCTTTCCTTGGTTATTATGCCAGCCATTTCCTGAGAGGGAAAAAAGTTTGTCTCGCTGTTGCAAAGGTGGACATAAAAAGAACATTTGAGAGCACGTACTGTCCCCTTCTATTAATGTACATTCAAATATATTTGTATGTAGAATATTCTCTGTTTCATAAGTTGATGTCAACTTTTCAAGATTGCTTCCCTAGATCATAGGATCGGGGAACATAATTGAAATTGGACATTGCCATAATGAACTGATCTAAGCAATTCGACATTGCCACCAAATATACCATCATATTAATTTGACTTTGATGTCAACTTTTCAAAAAATGCACTGCCATCTATCTGCTCTAAATTACCTTCCATCTACTGCAGCTTGCGTTAGGACTGATGCTAAGATATTTAAGATGATATCTTTAGTTATAAGTGCTTCAGATATTTATTTACCTATTAGTGGTCATATTATTGGAGTGCCTTATGTGTAGGCCCATGAGGGCCCATGTACAGCAACTATATTGCCCCACCCCTACTGGGGTTTTGGAAGAATAGACACAACATTCGAGAATCCCGATCCGTTTCTTCCCCTTCCCCTTCCAGCCGCCGCCGCCACCACCGATGGCGGGCTGGCCGCCGGCACTGCCCGCCGCTCCGCGAGCAGCCAGGCTTCCTCTTTCCCTCTCCTCCTACCCCTTCCTCTCCCTACACTGCCGCTGTCCAGGCAGGCGCGCGCGGGACCGCGCCACAGCCACACGCGGGCGCGGGCGCGGGCGGACCCCGCGGGCGCGGGCCGGTTCAGCGGACGCGAGGCGCTGTCGCGACGACGCCCGCCCGCGACGCCCGGGCACGGCCGGGTGCCTCCTCCCGGGCCGCCACCGACCCCTTCCTCTCCTCCGCCCCGAGCCGCATCTGGAGCTCACCACCGCAGGAGCGCGCCGCTGCTGCCGCCGCCGCGGATGGACGTCTGGTCGCGGGAGACCCCGCCACCGAGGGACTTTCGGGGCGACCTCGAGGCTGCAGGGGCTGTGCCCAGGCTTCCCCCCCGAACCCGACCCCTGCCCACAGACGCCCATGGTGCCCGACTTCGGCGCTGCTGCTGCTCCTGCCTCGCTTCACGGCCAGTTGGTGCTGTCGCTGATCCTCACCTCCACCTTTATGGCCCTGGTGGGGTCTCGGCATGCACCCGCGGGACGCTGCTCACCGTGGCCGCTCTTCGGGGGCAAGGGTGTCCTTGATGGTGCTCCTTGGACCCAACGCGGAGCTTACCTTGGCTCTTTCTGGCGGCAAAGGTTCAGGCTTCGGAGGGCGCGAGGGGGGCGTGTTCGTCTGCTGCCCCTCGCGTGGGAGCGAGCGTGATGCCGCCGATGCTCTCGCTCGCCCGGTGGCCGGGGCGGAGCGGTTCTGCTCGGTCCCTCTGTCCCACCCCCGTCTTGAGGAGCACGGCGCCACTTCTTCCTCCCGGCAGGCACGCCCACCTCCGGTGCCCTCTCCTCCACCCGGCCGAGGCGACCGATCCATGGTCGCCTGCCTGCCTCCAGGCCGTCGCCGTCACGAACGTCAAGAACCTGGTCACCGTCGTGCTCGACTCCACGCACACCTCCCTACGCTCGTTGGCGCGATCAGATGCTCCTCGCTTCGTCGCTACGCTATCGACGACCGTCGCTGCGACACACCCTTCGCGGCGCAGATCTGTGGTGCAGCGCCTCGACAGCGCGTCGCCCTGTCTTGGATGCGTTGGCACCATCTCCTCGAGATCCGCGAGGACCGTCCGGGGCTCACGTGCCTCTGCGCGCGGAGTACTGCTTGCCATCGAGGGCCACTTCTTCAGCAAACGCCGAGGCGGGTCTCGGCTCGAGGCCGACTTCGTGTGCCTCTTCGTGCGGGGGACCTTTTCTGCTGGCGACTCGCCGGCAGAGATGAAAGACAAAGGCCGACGCTCTCCGCGACATTGGTACCGCTTGACGACCGGGTCCTGCGGTGTTTCAACTCCTGCGCGGCCTCGGACTGGATGGTTCAAGTGCACCTGCCGGACTTGGACGTGCTGTTACTGCGTTCCCCACCTTCCTGCAGGTCCGGGGACGACCTCAGTCGCTTGACTCCGGTGGGGCCGTGCCACACGCCCCTGCACCGCTCTCTCCTGCCCCGGCGCCTGCGTCCTCCGTGCCTGTCGCTGCGCCTCCTCCGGCCAAGCGGGGTGGGGTGGGCAGCGGTGCCGTCGCGGACGTGGTGGCCGTGCGAGGTGCTGACGGGGTACCCGGTGGAGGCGGCGTTGACGGGTTAGGTGGCGGACCCACTCCACCGCTTGCTCCCCTTCCGGTTCCTGGCGGTGCGCCCTGTCCCTCCTTTCACCAGCCCATGGACGGGCGCATCTCCGTGTGGCCCTTTCACAGGACAGGGCCGGAACACTTTCGACCTCCCACTCCAGGCGGCCGCCATGTGCTCCACCATATTCCTCTACCGCCGACCTGGCTCCTCCGCCCAGCCCGTCCTGGCAGGGGGGTGGGGCTCGGCCCCGAGCTCGCTTCGATCCTTCACACCATGGGTGACACCGCCCACTGGATGGGATTGCGACTCTGGGCCTTCCTACCACACCACTCCGGACGTTGGTATACTCTCGACTCTTCGACCTCCCCACCCCTCTTGCCCTTCTTCTATCATGGTGGGGAATAGTTTCCTTGTCTCCCGGTCACCTCTATGGGTTACGCTTTCGGGTCACTTTTAATCTTCGAATGTTCTTGTTGCCCCCGACAGATGGTCCACAATCTTCTCTCTTCGTCAGTTCACTGCTGATAACTCTGTTCTGTCGGTGACACTTCGGTCTTACTGTGAAGGATTTGGCTTCCGGCGACCACTCCTCCGATGTGAGCAAGGACCCTTTACACTCTTTCGCCTTCCGTCAGCTAGCTGCTCTGCCGTACGCCGTCTTCTACCATCGGCACCGCCGGCTCGGTCATCCGGGCGCGACGTTTTGGCTCCAGCTTCGTCGTAATGCAGACATCTCTTGTACTCGTACTCATGCCGAGCATCTTTTGTCATGCGTGTCGGCTTCGGTCGTCATGTTAGACTACCTTTTTCTTCTTCTTCTTCGCGTGCTCGCATGCCTTTGATCTTGTACAACGTGATGTGTGGACCTCTCTGTACCGAGCATTTCGGCCTCCAAATATTATCTGGTGTTTGTTGATGATTTCTCCCATTACTCTTGGACTTTTCCTTTGCGTGCTAAGTCCGGATGTTTCCCACCCTCCTCCACTTCTTTGCTGGTGTCCACTCCGTTCGGTCTTACCGTCCAAGGCCGTCCAGTGCGACAACGGGCGTGAGTTCGATAACAACGCCTCTCGTTCTTTCTTCCTCTCTCGGGGTGTTCAGCTGCGCATGTCTTGTCCGTATACCTCTTCCCAGAACGGCAAGGCTGAGCGGATGATCCGCACCACGAACGATGTCATGCGCACTCTTCTTCTTCAGGCCTCTCTGCCCCCGCGCTTCTGGGCCGAGAGCCTCCACACCGCCACCCACCTACTCAACCGCCTTCCATCCACAGCTTGTCCTGCTCCCACTCCACACCACGCCCCCTTTCGGCACTCCTCCGACCTATGATCACCTCCGTGTCTTCTGGTGTGCCTGTTATCCGAACACCGCCACCACTGCTCCTCACAAGTTGGCGCCCGCCGACACGTTGTGTGTTCCTTGGCTACCCCTTGACCATAAGGGTACCGCCGCTATGACCTTTCTCCCACCGAAGTCCTCATCTCCCGGCACGCTGTTTTCGACGAGTCGGATTTTCCTACCCACTTCTTCCACACACCTTCCACCTACCGCCGAGCCGAGTCCCCGCCCATCGACCCGGTGGTTCAGCCACCGCCACCGCCTCTTTTTTTCCCACCTGTGCACACAGGCTCACGGCCGGGCACGCGCGGCCCCGAGTTTTCGCCGCGCCACGCGCGGCCCGCGCCGCCTCGCTGCCACGCGCGACCCCGGCCGGCGCCCCCGCCGCCCCCGCGCGGCCTCGTCCGGGAGCCCCGCCGCGCCCACGCGGCCTCGAGGGAACCAGCCGCCACGCGCTGCCCTGGAGCCGCCGCTGTGCCGTCCCCCGCTCGCAGGGACCCCGCATGGCAGCCGACGCAGTGTAATGCTCGTCGCGCTACCCCGGCCGCCGGTGCCTCAGACCCGGCTCCGGCTCCTCCGCCACCGCCTCCACCACGGCAGGTCCGTGGTTACCCATGGGTCTACCACCCGCAGATCAGCCAATGGGACCCCGTCACACTCACCCGATGGTGACTCCTAAGATGCGGGGTTCCTCCGGCCCCGCGGCCCTCTCCTCCGCCACCGAGCAGCACCCGCCGGTCTCTCCTCCGATTCTTCCTCCGTCCGCGCCGCATTGGCGGATCCTAATCGGCGGCCACGATGGAAGAGGAGCATGAGGCTCTTCTTGCCAACCGCACGTGGGACCTTGTGCCGCGTCCGTCTGGTGCCAATGGTCACAAGCAAGTGGATCCGACGCATAAGGCCGCCGACGGCAGCCCTGAATGCTACAAGGCCTCTGGGTACTCGTGAGGCTTTACCCCCCGCCGGTTGATTATGATGAGACCTTCGGCCGGTGGTCAAACGCGCGCATAGCTATGCACCGCCCTCTCACTTGCTCTCTCTCGCTTGGCCGCAGCATCAACTAGATGTCAAGAATGCATTTCTCCATGGCACCTTGTCCGAGACAAGATATCGCAGCCTGGCCTGGGGGTTTGTCGATTCCGTCGGCCGATCTCGTCCCGGGCTCAACAAGTCACTATATGGTCCCTGTGCGCCTCATGCTTGGTACTCCTCGGTTTGCCACCTACCTTCTCACCTTGGGGTTCACGAGAGGCCAAGCCATTACACTTCTCTTTTTGTCTATCGCCGCTGAGCCGAGACCGCCTACCGCTACTCTATGTTGATGACATTGTCCTCACGTACCCCGTACGCAGCCTTCTCCGTAGTGTCATATCGCCTTGCAGCCAGAGTTTGCCATGAAGGATCTTGGTCCTCTTCACCACTTCACCACTTCGGGGTTACTGCGAGACTCACCCTTCTGGGGTTGTTCCCGCACCAAATGACATGCTGCGACATCCTTGAGCGGCCGAGATGATAGCGTGTCACCCCCCGTGCTACTCCGCTGATACCCAGCGAAGCTTTCTACCGATGAAGGCGACTCGTGGCGGATCCCTCTACCGCCCTTCCTGAGTTTGGTCGGGTGCCTTGCAAGACCCTCACCTCACCAGCCCGACATCGCTGCACGCCGTTCGCGCCAGATCCGCCTTCGTGATGCATGATCCACGGCACCCCATCTTGCCGCGGGCGAAGCCGCCTTCTCCGCTATGTCCCCCGCGGGCAATCGTTGACTCGCCCCGATGCTCCACCGTCCTCTCCACTGAGCGCCCGCCGTCTACACCGACGCTCGACCGGGCCCGCTGTCCACACACCGCCGCCCACCTCCGGCATGCCGTCGCCCTGGCGGCAACCCCATCTCCGGTCATCCGCCGGTACCGGCTGTCTCCCGCTTCCAAAGCAGAGGCGGAGTATCGGGCCGCGTTAATCCGGTGGCGGAGGCCTCCTCGGCTTCGCCGCCTGGTCGAGCTTCACAAACCCGACAAAGACCACACTTTGCTCCATCGCGGATATGTCGGGCCGCCGCTCTACCTCTCCACCAACCCTTCGCTCGAAGATCGCCGACGGCATGTGGAGATCGACTTGCACTTTGTCCGAGACTTGGTTGCCATCGGGCGCTGCCGGGTGCTCCATGTACCGACCACCTCCCACCGCTTCATCTACACTAAGGGTCTCGCCCTCATCGACCTTCTCCGAAATTCCGATCCAAATTTCTTCAATTGCCGCCGCCGGCTAGTTGTGACCGGGGGGCCCTGTGTGTGTTGCTTTTCATGTCCAGCCTTGATCTCGCTGCGCCGGTTCGCATCATGGAGGAGTGTTAGTGTATATGTGTAGGCCCATGAGGCTAGGCCCATGAGGCCCATGTACAAAAATATATTGCCCACCCTACTAGAGTTTGGAAGAATAGACACAACATTCTAACAATTACTGATTTTAAAAAACATATCGGGCTTACTATAATTGAAAAATGAGTTGTCTTACTCATTTCGATATGCAATCTTCTCTTGCTAATCGCTGGCAACTTGCTATGTATAAAATCGTACATCGAGGGGCCATCAAACGGGTCAAATAGCTTTGACATTCTTGTCTCTGAATATAATCATGATATTCTTATATTGTCGCAATTTTCCATGGCCACACATGTTGTTTTTAGATTGGTTTCAAGATGTCAGCCATATTATAGAAATGTTTAATTATCCATGACCTTTGCAGGTAGTGTCCTATTTGCATACAAAATTCTTTCCTCAACTGATTTTCTCATTGTATTCGTTATACTGCCCTACTAACATACGTAATTCTAATATCAAATTCTCTATTTTATTTTCATAAGTGATTTTGCCTATTACTGCTTTTGTTTCATTATTGCAGTCTAGCACCAAGATATGCATGCTCAGTACACGGTTTATCTAACAAAAAACATATACACCGCTTTTATCACACACATCCATTTAACTTTCGGCCCACTGTTAATATTACACTTCCCTAGATTACCAGCCCATACACGCCCGACCGTTCTTGCATTAAGACATCATCCATGTCAAATCATATATGAGCAGATTTGGACAATGAAGAGAAAAAGAAAGTTATGTTATTGCTATGCCCTCCAACACCTTTTGACTAGCTTCTTTTCGGCTTACCATTCATCCGAGTTTATACAGAACTCTCTTTCGAGTTGATTCTTGCCATGACATACTATGAATTTAAAATCTATGTGTGGCTATATTTGATCTACTTATGTTATAGAATTGTTAATAGCCATCCCTTGTACAAGTTCTAGAAGAAAAATGATGAAGCGTACTTTTATAGTCATCTCTTCGTACCTATTCTGTTTTCAATTGTGCTTTGCATGAATAACTGTTTTGGAGGCTATGTCTTGCTTTTAGTGTAGCTTCATGATCCTTAATTTGAACTTTGCAACTGGCTATTTATTTCACTGTGTCTATGCAAGCATGCTTAATATATTCCACTAACCTTTTGGTCCTTTCAGAAGCTTGGCAGCTTTTACAGAGTTGGCATTTGGTGGACGACGATATGTTATTCTTTTTATGGTAATTTGCACATCAATGCCATGACCAAAGCTGCAGGTGTGCCTTACTTTAAATGTGTTTAGATTGTAATAAGACAATTGTTCTTTGAATTTTCTAAAATGCTAGAGAAATCATAATATCGCTTAAAACTCTCATGTATGCTCAATCGTATGTGATGTTTGCCCTCCTCTATTAACTTATGGCAACAGTAGGTCAATGAAGCGATTTTTGCATGTAACTCACTTTTACTGTTAGATCACTGAATATTTTTCTGCCAAGGTTTAACACCTAACTTTTTGCTTCAGTAATGCACCGTGGCCCCTATCCTTTTGTGGTGAAACCCAAGCTGGCGTGGAAGTTGGTCTAAGACCCTTTTTAAATTCATTAAAGATGAAGATGTCTATACTAATGGTTGATGCCCAAATGAACCCGGGATTGTATTAAATTATTTTGAACCACAATTTCATGTGAATGCCCTTGTCATAAAGTGTTTTATATTCCTTTTGTACCTTCTCGGCTCATACAACCAAAATAGAGAGAAATTGCAAAGTGCTTCAGCTGTGCACATTCTTCGGTATCAATTCATACCACATATCATTTCCCCGAATATCCTTTTTGGTTACTTAGCGCCCCCGATTTTTATCAAGTGGTAGAAACGTCATAGAAATGCCACATGGATGCTCAATGTATGTACATATTGGTCGTTTATTCCATCATTAGACACTATATAGACTACTTTCGATTTCGCTACAGCCGTGTACCCAAAGTGTGATGTAAACATTTGTGTCTAAATCCATAACTATGTGTAAGACTATACTTCCTAGATCTATTCTACCAAAAACGGTAGGGGACTAAGATCCACCTCCTACACTGCATATATATATATATATATATATATATATATATATATATATATATATATATATATATATATATATATATAGGGTGATGCTATTGGGCTTCCAATAGGTAGGGAGCTCCCGAAGCCAGCGGTCCACCCACCCACCCACCCGATCGGAACGAGGGGGCGCTGGCGGCGCCCCCGGCGCGGTCCCGGGCGTATGCGGCGGCGTGGGCGTGTCCCTCGCGCGCGCTGGCGGCGGCGTAAAGCGCGGCAGGCAAAGTGGCAGCGCGGGCCCATGCGTGAACCTCAGATGCATCGTGGCCTCGCCGTTTTTCCCCGGGTTCCCTGACCCCGATACACACCCTTAAGAAGCATACACACCCTATTGACGATACATACGAACCCCGAACTTCCAAAAAGCCGCTACAAAAACCGATTCGACAACGCATACGAACCCTAAAGAAGCCGCAATGGATGAAATACAAGCCGCATACAAACCCGATTCAAGAAACGCCTACAGGCATGGTAGGCGGTGGCTGCTCGCTCGTGTTCATAAAAGGAACTAATTGGTGCATACAATCTAGAAAGTAGATCAAATACTGGCCCGTTGAATGAAAAAACAAATGAAATTGATGCATACAAGATTTATCTAGTACAATGGTGCATACAGATAGAGGGGAGGCCGACATCGTTTTCTCAGATGCATACACCGTGGGTTCTGTATGGTGCATACAGATAGAGCTTAAGGCCGATACAAATTTCGTATGCATTCAAACAATTGCATGCGTTGATGTCCATGTTTCAAGAGTGCTCTAGGTTCATCTCGCACTCCTCCAAAGCATGCGATTACAAGTTAGTATGCGATGTCCCGTGCGATAATGTATGCAATGTTCCTATGTATGCATTGAGGTCCTTGGTTTCAAAAATGCATTATGCCCGTATGCATTAATACGAAACTACGTGACGCATCACCCACCAAAATGGTTTGAAATGGACCATATTCTCCTTCTTGTCCGCAACGGAGGGGTTATGTTGTATGCACCGACAACCGAACCGCGTAACGGGTGATAGGACAGTGCCGATCCGATTTGGGATCGGTGTACTACAAGCGCATATTCCATCGCCCCATATAAACACCGCACCCGCCGCTAGCATCCAAAAGTTGTTTCCCCATCTCCACTCCTCCGGTGCCAAACGCGCCCCATCTACGCCGGGGCGATGTCATCCATCCCTCCCCCTGGCGGCAAAGATGGCGGCGGCGAGGGAACCCCGCCGGCCGCGCCACCGCACGCGCCCCATCTACGCCGGGGGCGATGGCATCCATCCTCTCCCCCGGAAAGATGGCGGCGAGAGGGAACCCCCCGCGCCCGCCAAGTGCCGAGGTTCCCTCATCGATTGGTCACGCCGCAACCTCCACGGTGGTGCCGGGTGCCTACAAAGCTACGACTACATGACCTCTTCTCCGTGAGCTCCCCTAAGAACATCTCACCGCGCCCCCGCATACATCACACCGGATCCCGCTATCCGCGCCCTGTGTGATCCTCTCCTATGTCATCGCAGCATCCGAGCCCAAGAATGCCTTTGGCCTGGATGATATTCAAGTGGTCGGCTCCAAGGACATCAACACTCCTACCGAGAACGAGGTCTACACACACGTGAGTTCGCCATCCTTGTTATTGATCTGCGTGCATTTGTGTGGGTTCTACGATTCCATAGCATGGAGATTATCTTTACGTCGTGATGAAAAAAAAACACTATTTTTTTGTGTGTATGCAACGTAGTTGTTGTTTGCTCTTGCATGCACTCTTTACAACGGCTTCGTATGCACTCTTACATGTAAGGGTTGTTTGTCCTTGCATGCACTCTTTACAACAGCATCGTATGCGTTATCGCATCGGGTTTGTAAGCCGCTTTTTTTCAACGGGTCAGGGTTCGTATGTATCGTCGAATAGGGTGTGTATGCTCCTTGTATTTGAACCGGGCCGAGCTTTTTTAGGGTTCGTATGCATTGTAAACCAGATATGTATGCAGTGAGTTATTATATAAACTAGGTCATACACCCTGTATGCACCGTCTATGCATCATATATGCACCATAAGCAATGTTCGTATGCATCTATTGCCGATGATGACAAAGAATGGCTCAGAACTCTAAATTGAGTCTGTTTTCATGTTGTTCATCGAATCATCCAGGGACCTTGCCGCCTTGGTTACTCTTTTGGGTGTTCAAGCTTGACTTGGTACAATATTGGGAGGTCGTGGGCCGCAAGTTCCTGGATGATTTCATGGCCACCATGAACATTGTTTCACAAATCGCCCATTACTCGAGGCAAGGAGGGGTAAGCTCAAAGAATGTGGAAGGGGATGGGGTCAGCCTGATGGTACTTGGTCCAGGACAATATTGTCATCTAGTCCTTATATGTGCCGTGTATGATTATCTATATGCATTGTCTCGTAGATGTACGCCAGCCAGTATGCAACGTGTGTCACCCGCCGTCCATGTTGCTACGGCTTGAGTGCTATGGTTTGTATGCACTGCGGTCTATGTCTACATGTCTACATGTGTTTAAGTGCTGAGTTGTTATGTTTGTCTATGTCTACATGTCTCGCTATGGTTTGAGTGCTGAATTCTTATATACCCTCTTTCATACACCTTGTTTGCACCGGATATGTTTATCTATATGCATGGTCTCAGTGTATGTTGGTAAATCTATATGCATGGTCTCAGTGTATGCTGGTAAATAACCCATATACACTGTGTCTATGTCTACATGTCTACAACAGCTTTGTATGCCCTGTGAGTCCTTTTATAAAATATTTTATACGTCTTGTATGCACTGTATATGTTTATCTATATGGATTGTCTCAGTGTTACATTTTGTATGCACCATAAATGTTTACTTATATGTTTTGTCACATTCTATGCTGCTACATAGTCCAAATGCACTACATGTTATCACCTATATGCACCGTATATCTTTAACTGTATGCATTGTCTGAATGTATGTTGATACATATCCATATGTTATGATCCATATGAACTGTGTGTGATGGCCTATATGCACTGTATATGTTTCAATATATGCATTGTCTTAGTTTGCGCTGATAATGTTTCCTGAATTTCACCGTAGCCTCCCGATATGAATGAAGAATTTATTCCGAAGAAGGGATGGAATTCAGCACTATTGAGGCCGCAAAAGGTTCTATGCGCACTATGCCGAAAGGTTGGCTTCAGCCAAGTTGTACCGAGGAAACAAGGCTAAATTCAAGTGGATCAACTGTGTAAGGGAGGGAAGTGCAAAGAAAAGCTCCAGGATGAAACCCGCAAGCGCAAGAAGACGACAAAGCGGGTGGGATGTACCTACCGCCATCAAATTGAGGAAGATCTATGGTGTTGATGGTTCCGCGCAAATGCGTGTGGTTATTGAATTTGTCAACCACAACCACAACCATCCACTACACCGAAAGGACCGTAGGTCGCTAAACACTTTCATTGCAACAAGGAAACAGATTCCACCTACCTCGAAAGTACATTCAAGGCTATGCAAAGAAGCCGATACATACAACCCGCATATTGGACCATATGGCGCATCTACATGGTGGGGCCGAGAATGTCCCGCCGACAGAGAAGGACCTGAATAATATGTAAGTGTTGCCTCTTGACCCATGAACATTACCTTGTTGTCCTTTTTATACGCTGCCGCAGTCCATATGCATTCTGTGTGGTAACATGTATGCAATCGTCCCGTGCATGCACATGCATACTTTTCATTGTATTGATGCCGCAAAAACATGGTTGTGCCTTCTTGACTTGTAAAATCATGCCTCGCTCACCGTAATAATGGTTACAATTCGGCAACAAACAAAGCGAAGCCGCTCAAGTATTGATAGATCGTAGCAACGATATGTCAAAGCTATTGGCCTTTTTACCGAATGCAAACCGGAAAACCCTCGCCTTCTCGATTTCCAACCGGATAAGGAAGGCAAGATTCGTGAGTATATTCGGTCCAAAGCTAGCATGCAAGGGGGAGTATGCGGATTTTGGGGGATGCAACCACGCTTTGATACAACACACAAGACCAATTTGTATGACAAACCGCCGGGGCGATGTTTGTTGGTGCTAACCATCATCTACAAAGTACCATATTTGGGTTTGCACCGCTTGGCGATGAGACCATAGAAACCTTTGAGTGGGTTTTTAGCACTTTCAAAAAGATGCATGGATGGCGTTGTTCCCCAAAATGCATCCCCGACAGTATTCCCTTCCTTTGTTTGTATTTCAACAAAGCCTGGTATGCATAGTTGTGATGTGTTGGCATAGTTGTTAATTATGAATTTGAGCTTCAGTGGTAAAATTTGGTTATTGTTGAGATGCTTCTTTGTATGCACTGTATAATACATATGTATGCACAATCTGACCCAAACATATGTGCTGTGTCTCATACCTTATATGCACTCTTTGATATCCTTCGTATGCACTACATTCATACTGCTTGTTTAACACTATATGCACTACAGTTTTCACTTATATGCATCTCCTCTTGATATCTGTAGTACGTACCAGATCCAAATGATGCCGTGGCGCCCGCGTGCGGTCTTCCCCCGATACCATCCACCGTCTATGCTTGTGGCATGTCCTCAGCAAGTTCCACCTCGAGTTGAACGAGTTGTACGCAAGATTCTTTAGGAAGCAATTCAAAGAGCAGTTCCAATCAGTTGTGCACCACCCATTGACTCCTACTGAATTTGAATCTGCTTGGAAATGGTTGCTGGATGAGTATGAGTTGCATGGTCATGAGGCCCTACAGACCTTGTATGCTTTTCGCCATGAATGGGTGCCGTGCTTCTTCAAGCAAGATTACTGTGGCATGATGACATCGATGCAACGCAGCGAGAGCCTGGTTTACTTCCTTTGTATGCACTATACAGATATGCATTACAGTGTTCACTTCCTTTGTATGCACTATATGATGCACTATTTGGTATATTCAAACAGAGCCTGGTTTTTTTTTTAAGTGTGTAGAGAAGTGTGATCCTGGATATGGATGATCCTTATTGTGCATACGGAGACAACGACAGTATGCATATAGACCATCTACAATAAATGAAAACACAAATACAACCGAAAAAAATGCATGCATGTAACATAAAATAAAACACAAGGCACAATCTACATTGTTTCGCATCCAACTAGATATATAATGTATAGAGGATGTACTCCAAAGAACTAGACATCACAACCAATGTCGTAAAAGGGCCTCCACCGCCACATATGCATATTTACACAAAGGAGCCAAAGAAAAACCATATCCGTCACACGACTAGTTAAGACAATTCCTTCATTTTCCTACCCCCAAAAAAGGTGCTGCATTGTCTCACGCCAATGTCACATTTGTACAACCACCAACTTAATCACACGTGACTTCTATCAAAGCACAGTGGCGTAGCCGCTCTACTTCAGGTGGCAAACTTCTTCTCGTTGGTTAGCCTCGTGGAAAATAAGAAACTCGTAGTATATGAGCCCGCATGGCTTTTGATGCCGCCTCTTCTGGATCTTGGGGAGTTACCTACGTGGTAATGCAAACAAAATGAGATCATGTGCAACAGTTGAATCACTAAATCTGCGTAGTACTATGATTCACACAACATGCAACGTTATATGGCACAATGTATGTCTCTCAAAGAAACATCTTGCTAGGGGTAATGGTTCCAAGGAGCATAGCATATATACCTCTACATACAATGCATATGAAGCTTACAACAAAGGGTCCACATATTGGAACAATAGAAAAATGGGTCAATGGGGTACCTCGAAGGGCCACCGACAAGGCCACGTGCTACGCCATAGTTCTCCATATAAGACATGGCAAAGAAAGCACAGTCCTCGGACCGGGAGCTTGCTTCGAATGTCATGTTTCATGACGAAATCCGGTTGCCAAATCTAGTCACCGCGTCCGGCCTAGCACCACGAACACCATTATTGAACCGCCCAATCATCTTTTCTCGCACCACGGTAGTCTGCCGTCGGCCGAACTCAGCTTCAAAGATGTGCGCCATTTGATATCCCGGGCCAATTAGGTGCCATGGGTTCGGGTCGAGAATGTGCACCGATCTTGTACCAATGTCGAACATGTAAACAGTAGTGGCCGTTCCTCACTACCGGCAAAGACAATCCGCCGAAAAAAGGAATTGTACCAATGTCGATCTTGTTCCATATTGGCATATAGAGACGAAAGGCATACTGAGAATCATATAGGCATATAGAGACAATGCATACACATTCATACGGGCATATAGAGTGAATGCATACGATTCTTTACCTCTTTCAAATTCCCTAATTGCTCTTTAGATGGGAGGATAGCCTTCAAAAAATTGATCCGCTCCTCCCGTTGTAACGAACCGGTCATTGTTGTATATTTGGGCTTCTTGGAATATTTGGTTCGCAAACATCGATAAAAAAAACAATATTATGATTATGATTTCATGCAATGGGACAATATGTGGTTATATATATGAACAGTGATGCATCCGTATACCACTAACCCAAATGAATGTGTTTATATAGATACGATTCGATCGGGGTTACGACGTCTCTTGTTTGGTTCGTCCATCATGAGGCACTCAATGTAGAAGTCAAGCCATGAGTCGAGATGTACCACTACCCAAATGAAATGATTCTTTCACTTGACCTCAAGCCTCGATAGAGTCATTGCTAAAGCGGCAAATGAACTCACCACGCATACGAGTTAAAAAACAAAAGTGCATACGAGTTAATAACTGTGTGCATACGAGGTGGATGCATATGAGCTTAAAACAAGTGTGCATACGAGGCAAAATGTTTTCGAAAGCAAAGACAATGCACATTATATACATACCGTCATAAAAACAAGCAAAGACAATGCATACAAGGACACATATGAGAAAAACAAGAACGAAGCATACGAGTAAACAAATAGTGAGTATACGAGTTAAAAAACAAGATGCATACGAGGTAGATGCATATAGGCTTAAACAAAGTGCATAATGGCAACAACATTGTATCGAAAGCGGTGACAATCCAAATTCGAAAGCAAAGGTCAATGCATACAAGGGCATATATGAGAAAAGAATTACGACACATACGAAGTTAACAAGATAGTGCATACGAGTTAAAAAACAAAGCAGTGCATACGAGATTAAAAATTGTGCATACGAGACTCACTCTTTGAACGGCGATCATCCGAGGTGAGGAGCTCAAACAATCGATGCGCCTTTTCAATACCATCAGCAATCGGTCTTGTGTTGACAGACGCCTGTGTTCTCTAGAACCAAATCGCCAAAGATCAATGTTATGGTCGCCACCGCTAACATCAAATATTGGTCCTCGTGTGGAGCCGGCAAGATCAAATATGGGGCCGTGGCTGCCGAACAAAGGCCGCAGAGTGTGATACGTAGAATAATCAATAATGCATACGGATCAATAACAAAGAATACGTATAGGCGAAAAGGAAGGTTGCATACAAAGGCTAACCCGGGCAAGATGAGTAGTGCACCTGTCCCGAAAGTAAGGCCGCTCAAGAATGCTGCGTTGTCGTTACACAAATTAGCTATTGAATTCATCGCACTGAAGTCGCAATCATCATTTGCGAACAACCCAACACTAGGCCGAAAAGGCGTTCTCTCCGACGTATGCTCCAAAATCTATGGGTTCATTCATGAAGGATGGCTGGATTGGGTCGAAGCGTAAGAAGGTGGATAGGGGAAAAACAGCTTTTGGCATGACGACAAAGATCGAGTTTGTATACATGCATACGAAGTCAACCGACAAACAAGTGTGAACATGAGTTAAAAACACAAGCAGCATACGAGGTAGATACATGTAAGCTTAAAAACAAGGGCATACGAGGCAAATTGTACTCGAGGCAAAGGACAATGCAAATTATATATAGTGTCATACAAGCCAGCAAAGGTGATAATGCATACAATGAGATTATGAGAAAACATTTACGATGATCGCCTCATGTGCATTGCTTGGTAAATGCATACGAAGTTGGCCAATTGTGAAAAACAACCACGAGTTATTATAGCACCATTAGTTTAATCTGAACGGGGTTACACAAGTGTGGTCACTTACATAAGGTACTCAATTTGTTACACACTTGCTCCAATATGGCCATAAGGGCCGCCACAAACACGTTACGAGCATGATGCACAACTAAACATGGACTAAAGCAATAACTAAAGAACCGCTTCAAGGAGGCGCTGACTTCGTTCTTACGTGTTTCGTTGTTGTCCACATGCTCCTGATCCCCCTTGGGGTCTTCAAATTTGCCATCGACTCCCCGGTAGGGGTCTTCTCTTCTTGTCCATGAATCGGGGGTAACAGGTGTCCTTGTTTCCACTGTTCATATATAGAAAAAATGCGGATTAGTCATCATAAATTTTCATATCAATATGCAATGCATACGCCCCATCTGCTACAATGCATATATGCTGTATGAGGCAGCGCATATCTTTCGAAGGCAGTGCATATGAGTTGTAGCAAGCAATGCAAATGAACTGATCATATAAGTGCACTATTACCACAAGAATGCTCGGCCTCGAAACAGAACTATAAAAAGGCCTACGCAGTACTAGGCGCTAGTTTTGTACTTACGTGGTTGGCGCTCCACGTCACCCTTGCCATGGACTCCCTCGGTAGGGGTCTTCTCTGCTTGTCCATGAATCGGGCTAACAGGTTTACTTGTTTCCACTGTGGATTAAGGAAAACATGCGTGTTACTCGTCATAAATTTTCATAACAATATGCAATGCATACAACGCATCTGCTTCAATGCATATATGTTGTATGAGGCAATGCATATAATGGCTTTTGAAGGCAGTGCATATGAGTTGTGCCAAACAATACAAATGAACTGATCAGGTAAGTGCACTATTAGCACAATGAATGCTCGGCCTCCAAACAGAACTATAAAAAGGCCTACGCAATACTAAGCGCTTGTTTTTGTACTTACGTGCTTGGCGCTCCTCGTCACCCTTGCCATCGACTCCCTCGGTAGCGGTCTTCTCTGCTTGTCCGTGACTCGGGCTAACAGGTGTACTTGTTTCCACTGGGGATTAAGGAAAAATACGTCTTAGTCGTCATGATTTTCCATAGCAATATGCAATGCATACGACCCATCTACTACAATGAATATATACTGTACGAGGCAGTGCATATAATCGTATTCGAAAGCAGTGCATATGAGTAGTACCAATCAATGCAAATGAACTGATCATGTAAGTGGGATATTAGCGCAAGAACGCTCAGCCTCCAAACAGAACTATAAAAGGGTATACGCAGTACTAAGCACAGGTCTTGTACTTACGTGGTTGGCGCTCCTCCTCATCCTCTCCTTTCTTGGGTTGCTCAACCTCCGAAGTGATAGGGTTCTCGAGTTGTTGGGGTCTCCGGGTAAGCTGGGGGTCTGATTTAATGCATATAAACTGTATCAGTCAGTGCATATAATAGTATTCGAAGGAATTGCATATGAGTTTTAGAAAACAATGCAAATGATATGATCATTTAAGTCCACTATTAGCAAAAGAATGGTCCGCCTCCAAGCAGAACTATAAAAAAAGGCCGCCAAATACTATGTGCATACTTACGTGGATGGGACTCCTCATCATCCTCTCGCATTCTTCTGCCTCATCCTCGACGGTGAGAGAATTTGAGTTGACGGGGTCGCCTCGAAGCGGGGGGAGGGAGTCTCATTTTGTATTTAACACACACAGATTTCATTGATGTTTGAGTATGCATCAAGCGAATAAATGTACACTCATATAGAAAACTACCAAACTCGCCGCTTTTTTGAAAGCTCCACCCACTCATCTCCATCATCATCATTACCTTCCCCGTCCATTTCACCATAACCACTGAACGATCCGCTTCATCATCGGAATCATCATCCGATTCATTAGAATAGTTCACTAAGCCCTCGATAAACCACCTGCACATCAAATATAATAAGATGTATGCATACGTCATTGCAAAAATCATCGAACGATGCGGTTGAAGTGTCATGCGTAGGTCGCTTTTTGAACTCACCGCATTTACATGATGTGCCTGTCCAACATTATGCATGCACCGCATACAGATATGGATTGAAAAAGAGCAATAAAAAGAAATATCCATGCAAAGAATTAATTACAAAAACAGGGCACATCATGTAAATAACTTACCGGGTTTCCCTTTGTCACCATTTCTTTCTTCATCTTCTTTGACGATGCTTCCGCTTCATCATCGTCCATCTATAATGCGACCAAAAAGGGCATGGGTTACAAAATAAAACACTCCCACAAAAACACGATGAAAAACATGAAAACAGAATAAATGGAGCTTACAGTCTTCCGTTTCTTGCTCTTTGTTCCCTCGCGCCCGGGAGACAACCGCTCCGGGAGGCCGGTCGCCGTTTTTGCCCTTTTTTGCCTTGGCCGACAGCGCGTGTTAGGGCGTCGTCCATCCGAGGGGCCCATGAAAACGCCTCCGTCATCATCGGTGTCATCGAACCGCATGGACCGGTCCCGATTGGCTTCTTCCCTCGCCCGGTACCGCTTTCTTTAAGTTTTTCCGCCCCTCGCATCCCCGTTGCATACAAGTGGAAACATAAAAACGATGTTACAGCCGAGAACATACGGATCATCACCGATGATGCATACGAGTGAGTAACAATACTAGTTTATGTAATAACAACACAACATAGTCGATGAAAAAGCACGTGATCAACGAACAAGGCCAATTTTTGTACCAATTATAGCCGGTGATCAATGAGCAGAAAAATAAAGAAACAAGTGCACAATATCTCACTCATCTCAAACTCTTCAACGTGCGGATCATAAATTAGATTGCTTAATAAACAAATGTTACATCTAGAAAAATGAGTGCAAACCACACTACTATGCAGTGCATATAGATTTCGTTTCAACTGCATATAAAATTGAAATACATCATTGTATCTTACATATTGCATATGGATCATTAACAAATACCATACGAGTCACTAGCAATACTAGATACGAAATTTAACTTTAAAATCACATACTAGTTACAATACAACTGCAGTAAACATCAAAATTTGCAATAATTTATCATAATAAACCTAATCCGAAACAAAGCACACAACCTACTATGCAAGTGCACATGTATTCGGGAAGCACGAAAACTACTATGCAAAGCATATGGCTTTTGTGGTGTAAATCATATAAATTTACAATGCATCATTGTTTCTTCCATATGGATCATCAACAAGAATGCATACAAAGTCACTTATGTCTTCCATATAGAACAACCACATCAATGTAACCCGTGCATACCAAACCAATGACATAGCGGACATAAACAAAGGCATGTGCACCGATAAACCATAGACAAACACGTAACTATCTCCAACATACATGGTACTCCATATACAGTCCTTTGTATATTGCATACAAAAGCCATCCACCGCCAAAATAACGATGATGTGCATACCAAGCTACCACAAAGGCAAGAAAAATTCTCGTGGAAACCGACCTTGCGGCTTCCTCGCTCAACACGTGATTCGGGAAGCGATCCCGACATTCTTTTTCCCCTCGGGAAACGGCCCTCCCCGGTTTTCCCCCGATGCTCCGGCCGTGCATCGGGCCGCCAGAATCGCCACCGCCACCAGGCTCCTCCATCGGTGGCCTACCAGAAAGGGGAAAAATGAATTTTTCCCATGAAGACTAAGCAATGAGAACCACACCGGGGGAAAGAGGAAAAGAAACTAACCTCCTCTCGCGCTTCCTACGCCGCCGCTGCCCGCCTTGAAGGCGCCACGGCCGCCACGGCCACCATGGCCGCCACCGCGGCCCGGGCGAGTGCTAATCTTCTTCACCGTCTTCCCAAGCCGCTTTCCCCACCGCTTCAAACTCTTCGAAAGGCCGGAAGCGTGCGGCGCTCCGGCCCCTCACCGCCGCCGGTTCCTTTCCCGCCCCGCCGCCGGATCCGTCGCCGCCCGGCGCCCTACCGGAACCGCCGGGCGCTCCGTGTCCGACACTGAGCCCGCTCGCCGGAAGCCGCCCCCGCCTTACTCCGCTGGGCCTCCGAACCGCCACCGCCTCGAGCCCCCCGCCGCCGGATGCACGCCCGGATTCTACCCGAACCGCGGCCCGGACCGCGCCGCTGGACCTCCGCCGCAGCCGCCAACCCCTCCGGCGCCTCCCCCTCCCCGATCCGCCACCGGCCTCGGTTCCTCCTCCATCCTAGGGCGGTCGCCGGAGCCATCCCCGGCCCCGCGCCACTCTTCGGTTCCCGCCAAAAAAAACAGATTTCAAGATAACCTAAACCCTAATCCGCGAGACCAAGAACAGGGCGCGGCCGTGCTCACCTCCATGCGCCTGATGTCGGTGATTTCGCCGCGGCGACCGGGAGGCGTCACGCTGGGTTCCAAGATGGAAAACCGCAGGGGAGAGAGAACGGGGAGAGAGAGAGCGGAGAGAGAGAAATGAGAGAGACGAATGAGGAACCGCACGGAAACCGCCAATTGTCGCCGCATATTCCCCACACATTCTTTCGTGATTCACCCCTCAAAGAATTACGAAATAAAGAAAAAGACCATGTGCATACAAACCTCTTATACATCAATAGATATGTGCTTCGTAGTTTGAATCGAGTGCATACATAGGCGTCTCCAATAGGAAAAAAAGAAAAAGGCCGAATCCACTAATCCACCGCGTGGTCGGAACGCCGCCTCACAAACAAAAAAGGACAAATCCAAACACTCCCCGCCGGGTCCACTAAAAAAGCGCCCTTTCAAAATTGAACGGCAAGACGTGCCCACCGAACCGGGCCGTAAAAAAGACGATGCATACACATCTTCGTTACGCTGCGCAGAGATAACTTCAAACGCGCAAAAACACGTATGCGCCGCTTCTTACTATTTCATATGCCGTGAAACATCCCCGTATGCACTTTCCCCGAATCACGAGAAGAGAACCAGTGCCGACCCCACACAGCCCTGTCACCGCCGCCAAAGACACCTGCTCTCGCCACGCCGAGCAAAGATCCCCACCACCGTGACGGCCGACCCCCTACCGGTTGGCCCAAAGCTTTCCCACGTGGTTGGGTTGGACCAACTCCCATCCCTAGCTGGTTTGGTGGAACCAAATGAAGCCCGTGCTTGGGCCGCAGGGCTTCCCTACCTATTGGAAGCCCAAAGCTCCCAATAGTGTATATATATATATATATATATATAGGGGGCTTGCACTAATTAGCCCCCCGGGGGACTAATTATTAATCGGGCCACCGAGCCGCCTCCCTTGCGCTACAGCGTGATCGAAGCGCCGGTCCAAAGACGCGCCCGTCCAAGACGAGAGCCACGATTGAAAACCAGCCACGTACCACGCCGCCGGGAAGGTTTCCAAGCCGATTTTTTTTTTCAACCGATTTGACTTTTCTTTGGACCGATTTTTTGCCCGTGACCCTCGCATGACCACAAAGTTCAAGCCGTCTTTTTATAAGTGACCAAATTATTTATGGCGGTTTATTATTGTGCAAAGTAATCCATATCTATACGTCTTAGACGCTTGGCATGGAAATCGACTTTCAATGCTCACGTGATCGACACGAGTTTGTCATAATCTACGCTTTGAGATCAAATATATTGAACAAGTGATTCGTATTGAGAAGTGACTATAATTATCGAGGTTCAAGAAAGATATATTTGGTTGTTTGTATACATGGCTGTAGGAATAGGGCGTTATTCTATCATTGCAAGGACACCATATAAGATTTGTTAAATTATTTTATGTCACTTTCGAAAGGGCAATAAAAAAAATACTTTTTTTGCCAAAGAATAATTCAAAGATCGCGGCCATTGTACGCACACATACCCACCAAGAGGTAGGTAAAAAAACATCACGCCCGATCTATGAACATGCGCCCAAGCCATTTTTACATTACTATAAACAAAGAAGCCTATTCACATAAGCATTTGTGGTCCAATAGATAGTGCATCTGTCGGAGAGAGTTCCACAATGCCAAAGTTGAAGGATTCTCACGAGGCCACCTTCGCCCCGCTTAAGACACAAGGTAAATGTGAGCGGTTTGCGGTATATTGATATGGCTAATTAAAGCACAAGTAGTGTCACAAACAATCATGGAATGTAGCTGGAGGGTAGTGCTTTAATGGAGAACGCCTAGGATTTGCACACAGGACCTAAGAAAGGACAAAAAAAAATGTCGAGTTGACACAGATAAATTTGTATGGTTCAAAATAGATGTTTAGGAGCTACTACTTAATTTGTTGGTGGAATTTTCCTAATATTTGGGGTTTCACAAATGAATCAATAGAGCAAGGTATGCATGCGTTGAATAAATTGGATCTTATGCATGTGTTGAACAAAACATGTGGCTCAGATTTCGTTGCCAAACTCATAAACAGATTTCAATGAAAATTAGATCACGATTAGGCTCTAATAATTACCAAAGCACACCGAGAGCAAAGTAGCTAATATGTATCATTTAATATTTGTTAAAAGGTGAAAACAATAGTGGGAAACTACATTACAGTTTGTATAGCATTCCGACAAAACACAAGAAGCAAAACTCCCATTATTCATGTGTTAGTTTATCGAAAAGTATCAATGCTCGATAAGTTTGTTGCTTCTTTACGGTTAAAATAGTGAGAAGCAACAATTCCACTATTATCCTTACA
The DNA here is from genome assembly GCA_015847255.1 of Hyparrhenia diplandra. Classification (NCBI taxonomy): domain Eukaryota; kingdom Viridiplantae; phylum Streptophyta; class Magnoliopsida; order Poales; family Poaceae; genus Hyparrhenia; species Hyparrhenia diplandra. Next base: position 9,238 of record JADLZK010004998.1, on the reverse strand, counting down.
AATCTATAATAAGCAACTACTATTTAAAATGTACCATTACATGCTATCACAAGACACCAAGAACTAACCTTGGCTGGTAGGAACAAGTAAAGATTCCTATTTTTCTACTGTTTATTCACGAATCAAAGATCCAAGCCGAACCATCTCGTGCCTAGGATATCTAGCGGACATTCAGTATCACAATTATTTCTAGAAAATCATGTAAAGTACTTATGATGTGTCTGCGAAACACATAAATATATATATATTTGTGACAACAAGATCAAACATAGGAAAAACTAAACATCCCCTCTCGAGGTGTACTAAAAACATGTTTTTTGTGATGATTTTTGAAAAAATTTAACATGGTATTTTAGTCCTTTAGCTAACACAAGAGTGCCACCCACCCTCGGGCACCATATGGTATTTGTCACAATCCAAAACTAAAGACGAATCTGAAACTTTTAAAATGACATTACTAGGATAAACCAATACGGCAATACCACATAATTTAAAATGATAATAAGAAGTCGAATCGAAAGTGGAAACAATTGGAGATACTAGTACAGTCTAGCAAGACGCCCACCTTTGAGGCCTTCTCTTTGAAGTCTGTGTTCTCAAATGAGATTGGCATCTTCAACAATACTAGCCTGCATTCTAGATAGGAACCCACTACCGCTTATCATGTTCGTATGTTGCATAGCAAAAGGAAAAATGAGAAGCACAAATATCAAGAGGAAAAGAATAAAATATAGGCAAGCGAGAGAAAACTCGAGACAAAATAACAAGCAAAAGATCATGATCCAATCAGAAATAATGGAGAAAAACATGACAAAGAGAGGTATATTGGCATGGAGTGGAGTAAGCCTAATTTAGTAAACAGTGACAAGAGAACTATTCACATGAGTGTGGCATTTTTAGGATCAACTACAATGAGCAATAGATGGCATAAAAACTTGTATACAAAAATAAAGGTCATATGTGCATCGAACAAACCTAATCGAAACCCCAAAAACAGAAACTAAAAGAACAAATCCAAGTAGAAGGTTCTATTACCGACTACAATAAATGGTGTTACTAGGTAGGAACCAAACTAATTCAATCAACAAATATTAGAGCAACAAGGGAAAAACATCTAGCACCATCTACAAGTGATGGACAATTAATATTTGAGTTCGAGAACAACATCCGGCGTGTTCATGCCCAATGCATTGAGTCGCACAAATGGTATTGGCACAACAATGTGACCTCATCACAGAATAGTATTACCAAAAATATCAAATCAAATTGAATGAAAAGGAAAAAATGAACAGGTGTAGTCTCCCCGCGTAATACTTTTTCCCCAAGCGTAAGTGTGATTTGTCATGGGATATGAAGTAATCCAGCTTTCTATCATATCATTACTTATCGATTCTAGGGAAATTCTGAAGTTGTGGTTGTTTGACTCGACCGCTCGCTTGCTATCTCAGCTCTTCTCACCAAATGGCATTCTCGTTGTTGAAATCTTGCTCCAAATAACCATCCAAATTTCGAGATAGTTCCCCGGTTTTGCAAGTAATGACCTGTGTTAACATAAAGACTTAACCTCTTGTCCCAAAAATTCCATATGTGAACTAGAAAGTTCAAGACCCATGCTAACACAAATACTTTATCCCTTGTCCCAAATAATTGCACAAATCAAATCACGACTTATCTTCACTTGATTCCCCAAAATCATTGGTAATATTAAAAAATTGAAGATGGAATCGGGAGCAGAATGCAGAGGGGATTCAAATCCGCACCGTTTTTGAGGCATCGCCGTCGAGGAGGGTGTAGAGGCCCAGGTGGGGCGAGTTGGCCGGTGCCGAAATTATCAAATACAATGTCGGCATTCCCATGCCACCTTGCTTGTACCACCGTAAACAAAGGTTTGCAATAGTAAGATAATTTTGTGAATTTGCATTAAATAATGCAAATAGTAGTTCTAATGATAATTCAAAAAGTATGAAAGCAACTATAAGCATATATTCAAAGAGTACGCTACATAGCACAATATTGGGCAATAGAATATACAACTATGAGCGAAGCTGATATAATTCTAATTAGCCAAAGATGTAACAAATGTCTTCAATAATCATCTCTTCTCGAGAAATAGATCTCTTTATTAATAGGAAATTATAACAGTGGACAATTTTTTAGCAACAATCATTTTAGAACTTCTGAGATAAAAATAAATAAATAAGAATTCTCGATATTTTTCATATGCTAAGATCATGTCCTCGATTCTTCAATGTGACCTCATCACAGATCCTTTTCGCCAAAATTTATTTGCAACCATAGATTCCATTGTCTATACAAGAAAATATTGCATCTTGTGTGGGATGTACATACTTGTGACCATTATCTTAACAAAAGAATTTAATTTTCAATTTTGGTGACTCCTAATTTAATTCACCAAACCAAAATTGAGAAGATTGTATTGGAATTACATAGAGCATTACATCTTTAAGCAAAATTACAAGTTGCATATATTTGCATGTATACATTAGTATGAATGAAAACCACTTCAGATGACATGAATGTAGTATTTGAAGTTAATTAAGCATATAGTGAAAGAAAGGGCCATCTAGTTGAGCAGTCCCATTACTAGCTCAGGAAGTCAGGATCCTTTACAGAAAGAGTCTATGATGTACAGACACATGCAAAATAGTAGTAGTGAAAAAAAATTACAAATACAAAATCAAGGTAGGAAATTTAATATAGAAAAATCATAATTGGGAAACAAATTAAATATTATAGTTAAAGGGAATGCTATAAGCAACAAGGATTTCTTTCATGTATGTAAGCCTCGGGCACTGAACAAAGAAAAACTTTGGCACCTGAATAAAACCAGTACCTGCACAAATCATTGCGACGAAAATCAAAAGTGAACTAATTAATCTGGAGACCCTCCAAATCAGCTGCGCACAATTGCATGTCAATTGCCCGTGACCTCCTCCATAGATCCTATCAAAGTCACAATATTCTGGTGAGATTAAATTATGTGAGAAAATCACAGATCAACTGCCGCCTGTCCCATGCGGCCATGTGCTGGCTGCCATGTGTTGTGCTGCCGTGTGGGATGGGATCATGGGAAGCAACAAGATGGCGGGGAGAGAGAGGGGGTTAGGGTTTGGGTGAATAGCAAACATGAGGCCAAAGGAGAAGCGGATGCTTGGAACTCACCCGGGCGTGGTGCGGTGGCGGAGTTGCGGATGGCGGGCGGCGGTCCTCGGATCGGCCGCTTGGGCCTCTAGCGCGCGGTAGCGCCCCACCGTCGTGTCGACGCATCGCCACGGGACGAGAAAGAACACCGCGTCGTTCGCTTCCAGAATTAACGAAAACAACGGTGGAGATTTCACCGCCGGGAGGGCGCCACCGGGGTTGGGTGAGGGCCCCGAGATGGGTGTCGCCGAGGTGTCCTCGCCTAGACAAGCGCCGCCGTAAGGAGGAGCGTAACGCCGTGGGTGGCGCGCGGACGACGGGAGAGGTGGCCGGCGCGCCGCAGCAATTAGGAGAGGAGGCGGACTGAGGTGGCGGTGGCGGCGGGCGGGAAGTAAGACCGGGCGCGGGCAAGGAAATTGAAACCGCAAAAAAAAAAAAATCGTGGATGAGTGGTGGGTGGGGGCACTGGTAGCCGCAGCTCGCTTGGTGGGTGGGCGACGAGGCTGGCTCGACAACCCAGCAGCGGGAGGGGCTCGGTGGGAGCCGACGCGAGAGAGAGGACCGGCGCGAGGGGCGGGTGGAACCCCGTGATTGCGACTCGGTGATCGGGCTTGGTGACTGATTATTAATCGGTCCCTGTAATATATATATCATACCTCTATATATATATATATATATATATATATAGAACTATTACTTCATAGCTAGCTACGAATATTTCATTCTGTAGCTGGACCCAACCCATCCAATCCACCGGATCAGGCCACCGGCGGCAAGCATGCATGCAAACGACTTTATGGGCTAATTAATTGATTCCGCGTGCCTTTTGGCTAGCTCATAAATGTAGCCATTTATTATATATTCTAAAATTGGATTGTATATATATAGGACACCCCGTTAATCACGATGCTTCCTAATCGCCATTCGGTTTGCTTCGTTCGCACGGCCGCCGCTGCGGACGTTCTTTCGACGAGGCGATCTTCCGCTTGTCCGACGGCCCAGCCGCAGCCCTCGCGAAGGCGACGCCACGCAACTCGCTTCCACCGCGACGCCGCGGGGGGTTTCGGTGCCGTGGGGTTCGGCGCCGTTGCCGCCGTCTCGACACCTGCGGCCTCGAGCCCCCCGCCGGGCCGGCGCCTCACCGGTGGCGGCCGGACGAGGGATGGCCCGGCTTGCTCGCTCGCCTCGCCCGCCAGCCTCCAAATACCTGGCGGTGTCTTGACTATGGGACATTCAATCTTCAATATACATCATCCGTAACCGCCTTTCAATTCATAGTTATGGTCATATGCTACTCTAATTATCCCCAAAAACGAAATATTAACCTTGTGTGCTATACTCATGTACGCACCCGCTTTGCACCACTCCTCATATTCACTACCGTCTTGCGCCAAGCAGAGGCGCGCCACTCTACTAGTGTAATGCATTACATAGAACGCACTAACAAGTACATCAATGCCACCAGGGACTTGCCTTGTGGTTCGGCCTCCCTTACCGTGTGTTTGGTTTGAGGTTGTGTGGGTTGGGTTGCCTCCAACCCTGTTTTTAGGGATGGCTCCAACCCCGACTTTGTTTGGTTGTCGGGTTAGGTTCGACCCCAGCTTTCTTGTTTGGTTGGAGGAATGTGATAGGGTTGGAGCCAACCCATCTCTTGTTTGGATGGATGGATTGGAACCAAACCCGATTGTGCTCACCTCTACACTCAATTGGTGAGGTTACCCCCTCTCAATATAAACAAAGAACACAAAGACATACACATTGTAATTCCAAGAACACATAGCAAATATATTTCATATGCTTGCATTTCCAAACAGCCACATAAAAGTCTTGGCCACATTAGAAATAAAGGTCTTAGGCCATATCCATAGGCACATTACATACAATACCATGTCCTATGCTTGCACAATGCATCAAGTTCAAGCCTTTTACAATATAGATCAAGTTCAAGGCTTCCACATAGCACGATACAAGCATTCTTAAACCACAAATATAAAGTTCTATGTGGTAGTAACAAAATAACCATCCCATTACTACAACTTACCCTTATCGCCTCCCCGGGTAGTTGTCAAAGAATGTGCTTTGCAACCCAATTGAGCTTATGCTCAAAAGATAAGGAAGCTCTAGCTATGTGGGGATTTGCAACCAAGTAAGAGTGGTAGAAGGATAAGTGAGTGTCATTGAAACTACCACTCATAGCCATCAGTTGTCATACAAATCAGCCGGCACATCATTGTCATTTTTCCCCACTTTCTATTGCCTTCGCTAACTTCACACTTCCCCATTTAATTGCAGCAACTAATGGATCTTGTTCACTCCTGGCCCTCTTCTTGCCCTTATTGGTCTGATTAGCCTTGGTGGTATTTCTAGCGTATGAAGTTGCCACATTGTTGTCTTGAGTTGCACCCCCATCACTCCCATCCTGCGAACAACACTCTCCAAATCCTCTGTACTTTCCTCCTCCATTGTCCCTAGAGGTGCACTAGAGTCCTTGCAAACAAGCCTCAGAGCCATGGTACTTCCCCATATTGTGTACATCTCATAAAAGTGCACAATAGGCTTGTTCAAATATTCAAAGATCGGGCCTTGTGAACCTACAATTTCAGCAAGGCACAATAAATTCAGCAAAGGCACAATAATGCCAATGAAACAATAATTTCAGCAAGAAATTATGTGAGCAAGTAAATGAGGACAGCGCCAATACCTTAATATGATCATTGTAGTGCTCATCATCAAGAGTTATAGTGTAGGTTTCTTCATCCCAACCAGCAAAGACTCAAACCACGAAGGTCACATATTTTACTTAAACTTCTTTTGCCATGTCTTTTGGTGATTCTTGACCTGGTCACCACTCACAAGACAATGCCAAATTTTTTCTTGGAGAGCCTTTTGCACACGCATTGTAGTGTACCATCTTGTGGGTAGATGAAGTCTTGGTGCCATTGACCACTAGATTTGCAAGGTATTCGAGCATAAAGGCTGACCAAGTTGAAGTCCAAGTAGCATGTTCCATTTACCTATAAAATTTCAGCAAAGCATAATATAGCTAGAAATAATTTGAACAAGGCATAATGCCATGAAACAATAATTTCAGCAAAGTAGCAATCAAATATCTCAACAAATATGTCCTCGAATACAATTTCAGCCACTACAATTGTTCTTACACATAACAATGATCAACAAATATAACTAGTAGCAATGGTCCTTTGGAATATAAAATACAACACAAATTACATTGTCCAATACTAGTTTCCATGGCTTTGGCGATCAGCCCACATTTGGTCACCAAGCCTTGCCTAAAAGCTACCATAATGGCACTCACTTGCTGTCCCAGCCATGTGGTGTCTTGGGTGTTCTCATCATTGTCACTTGGTATATTGAATTCATCACTACCATCTTCAATCACCCAATTATGTATGATGCAGCAAGCAACAACAACATCTACTTGAGTTTCATACGGAAAAAAAAGGAGAGGCATCATCAAGAACTTTGAATCTTCTTTTTAGTGCTCCAAATGCTTGCTCTACTATTATTCTCAATGCACTTGTGTCTATGGTTGAACAATTCCTTCTCATTTTGCACCTGGATTATTCCCCCATTCATTCAAGTGGTAGCGCATACCCCTAAAAGGGGCATAAATCCTGGTTTGGTTCCATATCCACCATCCACCGATAATATTTACCTAACATATGATTTATAGTTAAGTTAGATCTCAATGGTCCATTAATTTTGATGAACAAATTTTTGGGCAAGATTAATCTATTACCTTGTGGCACACGAAGGCCATTCTCACGTGCTAAAAAGCATCACGTAAAACAAGTGCATCATGTGCCGTCCCTCCCATCCTACCAAGACATAGGTGAACTTTTGTTGAAAATCTACTACCGCTAGTACATTTTGAGTACAATGCTTGTATCTACCACTTAAAGGCATGTCGCATTTTCTTTGGAACAAAGGGTTCGGACATGTGTACCATCAAGTGCTCCTATACAATCCTACGTGGTGTTCAAAGAAGTCAAGATTAGGCCAATTATGGGTTTGTCAAAATATTAAGAATATGGCATAAGGTTAGCTCGCACACCTCAAAGTATGGATACCACCTTGTGTCTCCTTCTATTTTAGCCGGAGTGTCCAATGAAGGGGGCCTAATATATTCCCTCTCGTAGCTCACCAATAGCATGAAGAACTTTGTTGAAATAACGACGACCGCTTCTCCCGATCTATCGAAATTGGTTGCAATTACTCTATTCCTAACATTGTGTCCCACAAGATGTAGAAACATTGCCACTTGCTCCTCAACAGATATATGAATGGTATCTTCAAGTAAAGCATAATCTCTAAGCAGCTTACAAAACCTAAAGAAACGTGCTTTGTTCATTCTCAAAGACGTCTACACAAGTTGTGTCATTCCTCCGATTTTGTCATCTAGGTATTCAATTCTCTTCCTATCCCTTTCACATATTGGTGCATAAGTAATCCCTTCCCTTCTTGCAACTCGTTTTCTTTTCCTAGACCTTGCAACAATTGCCATGGCACACAACAACCAATGTGCAGCAGAGAAAGACAAACAAATGCTTTGAGTCTCCTATCCATCTACATACGGCCAGGCATTTCACTATTAATGACTTGGCAAAATTACTAGTTAGGGTTTCCATGTAGTAACACAACAATCTTAGAATCAAGCATCAATCTATAAGCATCGATCCGCCATTAACACACCCGAAGGATGGGGGATGATTTTTACCTTGACTTTGTCTCGTCAGAGAGCGGCAGCCAGCCTTCTACTGTGGAGTTCCAAAGGGAGCCGACCCGACCGCCATTAACACACCCTGAATTTTGCAAGTTTAATTATCGAATGTTGCAACTCAGATTCGAAAAGTTCCTATGCAATATAGTTTCCGCCAAATTAGACCTTGCTAACATTGCTAGATATATATATGTGCAAGACATTAACTAATCCACCATTTTAGATAAAAAAATATAGCGATGATCTACAAAAAGATAAATACTAGAAGCTTGATCTTATCACCGTTTCTCGCTTTGAAAATCATTAAGATGCCCACCGCCAATTGTAATTTAATTGTAAAATTTGTCTTGTCTACACCGCATGCAACTTAAATAAAAATCTTGTATGAAAATGAAATGGTTCAGTTCAGTCCTTCGCTTAAATTTAAAAAAATCGATGCAATGTATCCTTATTCCTTACTTAAGTACAGAAGGCACTTGAGAGAGTAACATGGTTCAAATAACTATTGCCAAGGAAAATATACACCGAAAGCAATAATTGCCATAACCGACAAGAACCAATATGAAGCAAGAAAGACAAATGAGAACCTTCTTCCTCTTATCCATCTACATACCACGTAATAAATTTGTGACTACAAATGACCTAACAATAATACCAAATAGGGTTTCCATGTACTAACACACATCCATCATGGATCTACAAAGAAACATCTATCACACATGAACAAGAATGAAGAATAAAGCATGGATCTAGAAGAAACAAAGACTCATTTTACCTTGAAAAATGGAGGGAGCAAACCCAAGGGAGGGAGGGAACCGGATGAGGGAGGGAACCGTGGAGGGACTGGATCCCGGCCGGGCGGGAGGCACACCGGGGCGGCGGCGAGGTTCCAAAGAGGTCCGGGCGGCGCGGCAGGGTCGAGCGCCCGCAGGTGGGGGTCCCGGCTGGCGCTGTTCTTCCAGGCGGCGGGCGGTGGTGGTGCAGCGGCGTCGGGGGCCGGGCCGGGCGGCCGCCGCTTGGCCGGGCGGGCGTCCCCTCCGTCTCGAGAGGCGGGCGGCGTGGCCGAGAGAGAGGGAGAGAGATAGGAGCGGTGGATCGTGAGATTTCCACGGAGAAAGGATAAGGTGGGTGCCCGTGACCGCAGTTGGATGCCAGTGACGTACGCCAACCCTCGGCGAGCCGCCCGGGCCCGGAGGATTTCGACGGACGAGCCGAACCCGCGATCTTGGGAGTATATTCTCTCCGGTTCAACTCATCCTCCCCAACCCCCATCCAAACAGTAAAAAAACGGGTTCGACCCACCGGTTCGACTCCATCCATCCATCCAAACAC